>CM059019.1:5879665-5882165 GCA_030272315.1 Paspalum vaginatum | reverse complement strand
TAGATTTTCCAGTTAGATATAACAATATTTTATGGAACACAATATATCTTGCTGTTGTGGGTTGAGGAATAGATTTTACTACCACAATGGGCATTCGAGGCTTTGATGCTGGTTTGACACATCAACATATATGAGTTTTACAGGTTTCAAAATAGTTATCTTCTTACTCCTCCTATTAGTTATATGAAACAACCTTTGCGATTGCGGGCAAGGTTGGGTGTCCTTGACGCGTCTTGCAATATCTTACGAATGAACAAAATATTTACGGTGGCAATGTAGTTTCATAGGAGCTAATGTTTAATGGTTCAAATGCATCTCTATGGTTGCGGAGTGGAAATTTATGGTTTATACTATTAGAGGATGGAGATGGACAGTTTAGAGAGAGTTTTACAGTTGCGGGGCAGAATTTACGGTCGTGGGCTAAAGTTCTATTGTTGTGGGATGGATATGAATAGTTTAGAGCGAGTTTTACGGTTACGGAGTAGAATTTTACTGTTGCGGGATGGAGATGGACGGTTTAGAGAGAGTTTTACTGTTACGGAGTTGGATTTTACGTTCGTGGGCTATGGTTTTGTTGGCTGGTGTGTTAAATAGTTATTTAGCACCATGGGAGCTAAATAGCGCTACTATATATATATATGTATGGATATATGCACATATATATATACACACATATGCACACACACACACACACACACACACATATATATATATATATATATATATATATATATATATATACACATATATATACACATACATACATACATGCATGCACATGCATGCATGCATACATACATACATACGTATATATACACATACATATACACATACTATATATAGGGTCGGTATAAAGGAAGCCCAGGGCTTCCATTAGTTGTAGGAAGCCCCAGCCAGGGGGCCTGGACCAGCCAGGGGTGCGGACCGTGAGCGTGCATGGCGGCGGGGGGCGCTGGCTAGGGTCGGGGCCCGTTTAGCATAAAACCATAGCAAAAATAGCGTAAAATTGTGTATAAATGAGCGTAAACTTCGGCTTCACATTCTGCCCAACTGACGCATGCATGCATGCAATCCATCCCATCGCACTAATTTTTTTACGATAATTTTTTATTCAAACATCCAATTCACAAACGGTTTTCACCATTAGAATGTCCACATTTTTACGCACGTTTTGACATCCACTGTGACTATATTGTTTGGAAATTTTTTAAAGACATAAATTTACGCTTTTAGTGTCGTTCATTTAATCATCCATGTATTTAAAAAGGTTCTAAACTGGTAGCTATTAGTGTCGTTCGTAGCTATTAGTGTCTATATTTATTTGCTATAACATCCGATTAGCAAATGGTTTTTATGATCACGGAAACATGTTCTCATGGTTGAAAGCTTAACTCAATAGAAAATAGTAAAACGCAGTGGAATATATCGTAAATTTCAGATTAAGTTGATAAATCACGATGATCTTGTTGGTTTATGATGTCTGGCATGGTCTGTAAGTATATGTGCCGACTGAAGCATAGAAACAACTATATAATAGTATAGGATTTCCATTCTAGGTGTATAAACATATTAGAACTATGACGCATCTGCATAGAATCTCTATTTTTTTTTGCATAATTGAAGCGTAAAATTAAATTTATGATGTCATAAAATCTGAATTACAGTGAGCAAATATGAACTGGGAGAGAGGTGTGGAACCTTTTATGCATCTAGCCAAAAAGCATAGAAACCTAGTGGTACATTCTAAACTACAACCTCAAATCTGCAAACATGGTGCATTCTAAAGAAAATGTCATGCGATGCGAAGCCTAAATATTCAACGGTGACAGCATAGACAATATTGTTCCTTGCTTTCACATGTAAAATTTAGTCCAATGAATTCATGTGGCCAAATTAAAGATGTCCTGCCCATAAGATATTACATTGATCATGTATAACAACTAACATAGACATGCGTAAAATTACAAGGCAACGACCTTTTCCCTATCCAAAAGATGATATATTTCAGACCTAATAAACATAAATGGTCTTTGATAAATAAAATGATGCATAGAAGGCTTGAATCCAACCTGGATAATGGCAACTCTGCTGCACGCTGGCCACCATGGATCATATTTTATACTCCAACCTCGTCAGACAACAAAAACCACTACCACAATGAGAAAACTGCTAGAGAAATCATCGGTACGGATAGCATCATATAATCTAGAAGAAAAAAATATATAGTCATAGTGGATCGTTGACTTAAAGGATATTTTGCATAAACAGAGGTTGCTAGGTGTAAATTTTGAATCGATCACATAAGCACTGTACCAGCAAACCTGCAAACAATTAGATTCTAAAAGCATTGATAGGCACAACTATAGCAATACATGCATAAATTGGGCATGGTATGCATAAATACTACAACATTAATCATAGATAATCAATGGTACACATAGCATAGCTAGTGCTGTGATATGCATAAATAAGTCAACGGTAGAGATGAATAGTGCACATG